>JAJMKX010000254.1:210745-230260 GCA_030569435.1 Metschnikowia koreensis | reverse complement strand
TCTTAAATTTTTCTCGCTTTTGTTTCCGCGACAAGAATCGTCAAGACCCACAGGGCTTTCAGAAACTTGAGACGGAGAAACAATGTCAGTAATAGTTGGGTCATTAGCGGGAGGTGGTTGGTGACCTCGGCCGACTGAGTCGGGCGGATCATTCCCTCCTCCATTGAAATGTTGGGTGTCACTCTGCATTTCAAAGAAGAAACAAAATTCACATCGTACATTTTTTTATTTTTGCATGTCCAGAGTAACAGTAACTCAAAACAGAGTACAAAATGGGATATTTAGAATAACTTTAAAAAGAAATTACCAAAGTTCGCTTAATAATCATATTAGAGATTTTAATGCATAATATTCTAGATTTTACAACTATGTCAAGACCTGACAACAATTGTAAGAGTCTTCTGAAAAGTAGAAAGAATTTACAATGCTGTTACTAAACAATTTACAGGCTCTACAAACATTCCTTAAACAGGAGCTTCCCAATTGTGGGCAGGCTGGTGGCACGTGACACACAGTGCGTAGCCAGGTAAGACCAAGCTTTTCGGCCATGCAATTCCGAGTCTCTCAAAAAGTCTTCCAAGACGTGCGCGAACCGTGGCCAACTCAACTTGGTCACACCACTGCGTGCGCTAACCACAAATCTTCCAAATCCGAACTCACATTTGGGTGAGTATGGCTGTGAGCGAGGGGAATTAAGGTCGGAAAAAAAAGGAATAAAAAAAATAACGTTCTCAAGGGAAACTCAAGGCATACGGATACGCCCCGCAAATTAGCAAAAAAATATTACAAACACCGGTGCTGTTCTTTTTTCTTTTTTTATTTTTTTTTCAAAAAAGAAAGATCATTCTTAGTTAAATAATTACTGTTTTGTGTGCTGGATCTTTTTCCATTATTGTTTGAATTCATAACACTACTTTCCGCAGCTCAACGGAGACATTTTCTTTTTCCCGTTGAATATAAGTGCATTAGTGCTCTCTTCGAAGCAAGAATAATCCCTGAGCTCTTTTTGTTTTCTCGGGGTAGCCGTTATCATTATTAATTTCACTATTTCGTTGTGCAAGTGTGTTACCAACTTAGCATCTGAACTGTGGCGTTCGTGAGGAAAATAAAATGCTCAGTTTTGCCTTTTCCGAAAAATCGGACACTTTACTTGCACGCGCTGCAGAAGAACTTTCGTTTCTTCCCAGAATTGGCCTGCTAATTTGGATAGCAGCCTTTTTCATGCTTTTGTTCCCTTTTGTCACGAAGAAGACAAGCAAGTGTTGCGACCACGACAAGAGTCATGTGCGTGTTAAGAAGCAACAAGATTTATTTCCCCTGATAGACAAACCTGACATCAGCCAAGACTATGCCGAAACTCCACTTGTAGAGGCATTCCCACAGCCTTGTTCCACCGGCTTGACTACTCGTTTGTTGCCTTTTAAAAATTCCAAGGGCGAGATTGAATGGGTATTTACTGATGATGTTCAGCCTGGCAAGGAGCTCGATGCATTCAAGGCAAACCCTGGTACCTTCAGGTCTATGCCACAGCTTTCCAAGGCCGTAAAATCCGATAAACAAACGGACATATTGTCTCCAGTAACCTCCAATTCGTCTAACAACGATTCGATATCTGGAGGTAAGCCCGATTCATTGGTTTCCCCACAAATCAACACCCCGTCGTCTACTTCAAGTGAAGATAACAAGGAAGATATTGACGATGGAGAAGGTGAGATCACTGGCGATAGTACTGGCGAAACTCAAGCACATGAATGTCCGCACTGTGACCGTAAGTTCAGGATGCGTGGATATTTGACACGTCACTTGAAGAAACACATGCAGCAAAAGGCTTACCAGTGTCCTTTCCGTGAATCTTCCTTGTATAAAGATGAGAACGACAACTTACATCAATGTCATCCAAGTGGTGGGTTTTCTAGAAGAGACACTTACAAGACTCACCTTAAGACTCGCCATTTCAAGTATCCTCCAGGAACTCCACTCAAGGGGCGTAGCTCTTCTCCTGGAAACTGCTCGATGTGTGGAGAGTGGTTTGAAAATGCTGAGATTTGGAGTGAAATCCACGTGGAGGGTGCCGAGTGTAAATATTTGCCAGCAGGTTTCCAAGGAAAATCTCGGATAAAGAACAAGTTGAAAAAGCAAATGGCAAGACTCATGAAGGAGGAAAAAAGATCCAAATCAAAGGCTAAGAAGGCTGCTAATGTCGAATACCTTTCACCTGGCATGTCAACACCAACCACGGTTAACACGCCACTGATGAGTAATCCATCGCAGTATGAGTTTGAGGACTCGCCAACACATTCCAGCTGCTCTTCTTTTGGGCCTCAACGGTCATTGCAATCAGCATTCCCTGATCATTTACATCGTGACATACCGGCGCGCACGATGTTCGCAAACTCTCCGATGTCTGAGCAAAATCTAGTAGTTTCTCCACCCGCTCAGATCGGGGATTATGACGATGAGTTCTGCTTGGACACCGAGCAGATGAGCATATCCTTCACTCAACCAGTTTACACTCAACCACAGCATTTCAGCAGCGCGACTGTGCGTATTCCAGATTATGCCAATCCCAACTACCATCACAGTGAAGCTTCATATCTCGGCTATACTAGCTGATCACAGCTGATGGGAAATAAGCATGAGGTTCCTTTGTTAAATGGAGTCCTCGAAAATAATGGGTCGGAATGGGTAATTAGGTTAAGATAAGAATAGTATTGTAGGCCAGGCCGGTAAGGTTTTTTTTTGCCTAGGCTTTACGGAGGAGTTTATACATGTAATTATAAGGAAATGTATTTATTGAAGGTGGCTAACCAAAAATGTCATCCATAGCGCTTTTCTTCTTCTTTTCTTTTTTCTTCTTTTCTTTCGTTTTCTTTTTGGGCTTTTCTCCAAATATACTTTCGATATCATCTAGCTTCCTCTTCAACATAGGGACCAGTGACTCCAGGACAGCTAAGTTTTCTTTCTCCTTGAAAGCTGCGTCTTGCTTCTCTTCAAACACAATCTCTTCGCCCAAATCATCATCAAGAGATAGATCTGGCGTCCCCAGTACTTTTTTGCTGCTCAGCAGATTGGCCTTTGGAATTCCAGACCCAAACATATCATGTAGCCCACTTATTTTCATAGTCAAATCATAAAGAGCACTGAGATTTCCTAATAAAGTCAAGCCCAACCCCACAAACTGGCCTAGGGCAACAATTCCATTGAACGAATAGTAGCATCTAGTGAATAAACGGGTCTTTATCATGGACCGAGCAAGAGCGAGAGTTTCTGTGTGTAGTCTTTGTTTTATCAAATGCTTCTTTGTTTCTTCAAACTCGTAAATGTTTCGTAGCATTTTTCTGAACCTTCTATGAAGCTGATTTAGGTTCTTCCACCATATTGCAACGTGGTGCTGGTTGTGATTTCTGTGGTAAATGAGATGGAGAACTCTAAACTCGTTTTCTAGTCTTTGCACTTCCTTAGAAGAAAGAATTGGCAGAGGGCTGTTCGATGACATTAATGGCAGATTAATTACTTGTACTTGTTTTTTATCATTCCAGTAGCCCACGTATTCAGTTTCCAACTTGTATAAAACACCGACTTACGATTTGTATCAAACTCAAAGATATGGGATTTAACTATATGATCTCGAGAAGAGGTGTGCGAAATGGCGTCAGACCTTTTTGATTAGCGTTTCCTTCATTTTATTATATATTAAATTAATTTCAGGACGAAAAAAGAAAAATCATAACTATCCACAATGAGGACAACACAAATACTACTGAAGGTTTTTTCTTTTTTTTTTTTTTTTAATTATTATAATCTTCACATAAATATATAATTCATGCATCATTGCAAATACCCGCAATCAGCACCAGACCCATCATCCTTCGCACTGGTAGTTACATATCTAGCGCTCATCGCGAAAACCATCATCACTTCCTAGAATAGACGAAAATTCATCATGGATACTGTCATTGAAAAAGCAAGAGCATTTCTTCAAAGCTCCCAAGAGAAGAAGGCTTTGGATTTGCTCTCGCCGCAAATTTCTCAACACCCAGAAAATGTCCCTCTTTTGCAGGTTTTTGGAGAGGCCTTACTTGAGGCTAATGACGTTGAAACTGCGTACGCGGTTTTGAGTAAAGCTACTCAATTGGACCCAGAAGCCCAGCTTGGTGTGGAAAAGTTTTTGTATTTAGGACAAATTATCGGTGGCCCAGATGGCTGCTCCTTGTTGAATATTGCCATCCAGAGATTACAGGACCAATTGCAGAGTGTGCACGATAACAAGGGAGGAAATGACCCTGTGTTGCAGGACTTGTCTAAATTATACCCTACATCTGAAGTTTTGGCATTCTACCTAATAAAAAAATTGAACCAGGCCATCTTTGCGGAGATCGAAATCTGGATGACCGACTTGTGTATGGAGCCAGAGGCGGAATCCGAGTGTGACAAGTTGATCTCCCACTCCTTGGCTTTAGACAACACTAACCCCGAAGCATACTCTCTATTGGCACTGATCCGGATCTCTCAGCAAAGACAAGCTGAAGCTGAGGAAGCCTTGACTAAGGCCTGGGAATTGTTCTCTGAGAAGAAACACGAATTGGAGGTTCAGCAAAATCAGGAAGGGGAGGAATCATCGTTCGAATGTATCGAGTTGGTGCAGCCATTGCTCGGGCTTGCTCGTTTTGCCATTGAGTTGGGTATGTACGATGTGGTGCCTCAGATTTCTGCTGCCGTGGCAGAGATAAATGACAATGCATTGGACTCTTTCTATTATGAGGCATTGGCCCACACTTTGAAGGCCAAACAAATCTACGCACAAATCAACTCATCTACTGATGACTACAGGGAATTCGATGATACACTTATTATCAAGTCGGATAATGAGGCCATCCAGGCTTGTGTTGGCGATGCTAGATCTGCTCTTACCCAAGGATACCGTGTGATCAATAGTGTTGATTTGGAGGCCTCGGACCCCGAACTTATTGATCAAGTGAACGACATGCTTGCTGTTTTCGGTGGACCAGTTATGGCTGACTTGATGCCGCCACGTAAAACTGCCGATGATGATGACGACGATTGGGAAAAGGAGATCATCGGCGACGAAAACTGAGTGGTGTGTAGTGAAACGCAGTAATAATAGACAGAACAGAAAAAAAAAAAAATACAATCAGAAAGAGAGAAAGAGAGATAGAAAATAATATTCTTTTCTAAATATTTTACATTTATTCGTTTTTTCGAGGTAGGTGGCTGAGGTTCAGATAGATTTGGTCCCACTTATCAAATACTGACCCAACTCTGCGCGATTGAAGCCTCGCAATAAGCCCGATAAACCACATTCTGCCTCATTCATAACTCATATAAAATAGGAAAATGACGACTAATCATAGACCAACTCTAGAAAGTAAGAGAGGACGTGATATAGCTATTAAGGATACCATTCAGCATTCTCGCTCGGGCAAGGGCCAAACTACGCTAAAGTTTAGGCTGGATATTCCCGGTGCTCAAATCGATCATGCACGAGGAAGACTTGCTTTTCAAGAACTAGAAAGTGAACGCAAAAGACATAAGAAAATTGAAGAGAATCCCGGAAATGATTCAAGGCTACCGGTGGATACTAAATCGCAAAATGTTGTGGTTGGGGAAACAAACGAGAAAGCTTCTGTTCGACCCATCTCTGATGATGAGTCTGGGTCGCAAGAAACAAAAGAAACGGCAATTGAAAAGTCTGATAGCTTGGAACTGGGGAAGCACAAAGAATCTGAAAATCTCAAAGGGTCAGATCTTGATTCAGAATCATCAGATGCTCTGGAAAGCGAAGATGACGATACTGAACAGTTGATGAAAGAATTGGAAAAGGTTAGACAAGAAAAGGCAAGCCGAAACAAAGAGACGGTTCTCGCGAGTAATCCGCTTATTAGTCTTGATGGAAATGACACAATCAACAAGAAAAAGTCCTGGCGGGGTTCGTCCGCTTTCTCAAGAATGAAACTTTCCACGGACAAATCTTTTACTACTGATACCTTGAGCTCAGATACACACAAGCAATTTCTTTCCAAATACTTCAAATAGATACTTCTTTAATTTCTTTTTTTATTGATTAGATGTAATTACTTCATGTCAAATCATCTGGGTGGTTGAGGCGAGCATCCAAATGAGCGATATCCTCTTTCAAACTGGCCTCCTCCACAGTCTTCACTAATTCCTTGGTGCATTTCGCAATATCAAAGGAGATTCCGGCAAGCCTCTGCTTAAAGTGCCGATCAGCAAATTCCAGATCATCTTTCTCCTTGTTAGGCTTGCAAAGCGCATTCATGCGATGATTGCAATCTTCCAAACTTTTTACAACCCAGCTTCCATGCTCTCGTAACTGGTAGTTTCTGGTTTGATTCATCGACGTATTGGTGGCCTCGGTCATTTGTCTGATCACCTCCGAGATAGCAGCAGAATTTTGGCGCAACTCTCCCCTGGTGGCATCTGGTTTTTTAATGGCCGATAACAAATCTTGAATTGTGGAGATTACCTGAACGGTTTGATGCTCCAAGTATAACAAAACTTGCGTAACAGTGTTATCAGGGTCATCGATATCAAACAAATCAAAGTTGAACGTGGCGGCTGCCATAGACTTTCTGTAATCCTGTCTTTGTCTAGCCTCGTCTTCCTCTTCATCATAGGAGTCGTCCTCCGCATCTTCATAGCCTTGAGAATCGCCTTGCTCCTCCACTGCATCCTGATAGTTGACTTTCCGAACTTTGAAAGAAGGCGACTTTATTTTGAGACCAAGGGGTGTTTTAGTTGCCGTAGGATCTCTGCCCTCAAGTGTTTTAGGAAGGTTGTTTTTTGTGTCATCACTTCTCAGCGTCAGGGGAACCTTAGGATAGGTGTTCTCCCTTTCATCGCTGTTGTTTTTGAACTTTTCAACCTTTTCAGAAACAGTCTTTTGGTTTGGAATCAAAAATACCTTTTCATTTCCCGCAGAGCCCTTGCTCTCACTAACTGTATCGCGTACCCCCCACTTCTTGTTTTCCAATGAAAGTTCCCGCGTCTCCTCTGACTCCGGGGACAAGATCTTCTTCGAGGACGCAGAAACAGAGCTATCTTTAGCCACATTCAGGTCCACTTTGACTGGTGCAGAAGGATCCTCTTTTTGTGCAGAATGCGGCTGTTCACCCGAGAGGACAGACTCAAAAGGCTTCTTGCGCTCCGGTACCACGACTCTTTCTTCAATAGAAGTCGCTTGCACATTCTCCCCCGGAGCATCTTTGCTGCTTGATGGCCTAAACGCGTTACTCGTGACCGAAAGAATAGGCTTCTTGCTTACAGATTGAGACAATTGTTCAAAAGAGGATGTCACATTGTCCCTTAGTGGTGTAGAGAGATCCTTTGCCGAGTCAAGCATGTCTTTGCCAACAGAATTAAAAGACTTCTTGATGGACTTCACAGGTTCTCCATTTTGTGAGGAACTTTCGAGCTGCTTTTCCAATATTTTTGTTGCAGAATTTTCGCTTTCCAATTTTGACAGCCCACTAGTAGATCCCAAGGGCATTTCGGTGGTTGGAGAAATTGATTTGTCGCTTATTCCGGTCGGCTTTTTGACAGTTGATGAGTTTTCAATTTCTGGGTTTGAAGGCTTCGTAGAGAAATCAGCCAGCTTTTCAATGATTGATGGTGCATGTTTCTCATTCTCTGTTTTGAAAGACCTGTCCACAAAAGAGTCTCCAGTCTTCGGTTCCACAGAGCTGGAAATAGAGCCTAGGGTATCCTTAACGTTCGACACAAACGATTTCTCATCTTTAGCTTCAAATGGCTTTCCGATAGCAGAAAATGCCAGATCGGTGTTTGTTTGCACAGACCTCTTGATGGAGTCATGGTGATCCTTGCTTTCTTGTTGCGAAAATCTAACGGTCGGTTCAGCCAGCTCTTTCATAAATGGGGCTGTGGCCACTTTAGTCGATGGATTCATAGGCTCCTCGTCGTTTGGAGAAGGATTTTGGATGCTTGGAGAAGTATTCTCGCCTATAGTTAATGGTGCTTGCAAATTCTCTTGAGTTTTTCCAGCAGAATCAACTCCTGCTGATAATTTCTCCGCGCTCAATGGCTTTTCAATCTTTGGCGTCAAAGCCTTGTCACTCAAAGACTTTTGGGCCAGATCAATCGACGGCGCGATCCGACTTTTGATTGCGGGAACAACAGGCTTCACGTTCACCAGTAAAGATGACGAGGGAGACTTTTCGTTCTTTGTCTTCACTAGCTCATCCTCCGCCCCTGCGCCTCTACCAGAAATAATATTTGAGAAAGTATCATGCTCTTTACTTGAAGGTTTGGTCGAGTTGCCGCTTACTCCACTAAGCTTTCTATCACCTGCCATAACCGAATCAGTCATTTTATCGCCGATCAAAGTCGTCTGTTCGATGCTCTCCAGGGTATTGGTTTTATCGTGATTCAACCCCGTGGGGGATGCAATTGGGGCAATTCCCGTTGCATACTTACTCGATTCTGTAGATGAACTGGTCTCCGAACCCTCAGATTTACTTGCGGAAACAGGCGCGTCGACTTTAGCTTCTCCCTGGTCTTCTTTAGCGAAATTACCAAGATCTTCGGGGCCTTTACCAGATTCTTTATGTAAAGCGAAGCTGCTATGGGGTTTTGCTTTCGAAGGGGTATCGATCTCCTCAAAAGAGTCATCGTCCTTGGCATCTTCTTTATCTTGAACCTGGGAGCTGGCTGACGACAGAGCCGAATCGGTAGGCGCAAACCTCTCCCTCAAACTTTGAAAAATACTCTTGTTTCTCGCCGGAGCCGATGGTGAGGTATTGTTCGCAACTTCACCTGAGGTTGGAGTATTCTGTGTATCAGGCGACAGCACAGTTTTACTTTCGAGACCTTTTGTGGAAAGAGGTGTTTTCTTTGAAACGGGGATGGCGGAAGCATCTTGTACATAGTCTGACTCTTCAAATTTCTTCACCTTATCAAGAATGCTTGGACTAGACGAATTGAAAGAGCGCTTCAAATCGCGGTCCTTGTTTTTATTTTCCGAATCGACAGTTTTGGAACTCGATGCCGCCTTCTCATTAGCAACCTCATTGAGTGAATCTAATTTCCCTGCATGATTCAAGTCACTTGCCTTGGCTTCATCCTCTACTCTGCTATTGAAAAGGTTTTTGAGTGGCAAACTAGACTCATTCGACTGCGGGACGAGCTCTTTAGCGGCACTCTTAGAAAGGCCTCTAGTTGGTGTTGGCAGAGATTGATCCTTTGCACGAGAAAGTATCGGGGAAAATTGGCTTGCGTCACTGGCCAATGCTTGGTCTTTTGAAGAGACAGTTTTATCATGAGACTTCTTAGAGTCTGAGCGAGAGACCGGAATTTGTGCTAGCTTTTGTGTAATCCTCAAAGGTTTCACGTTGACTTCATCCGTGAGAAGATCTTTAGACTTCCCGCTAACATTTTTACCTTCCGTGGTTAGCTGCTCATTGTCTGACATGAAACTGAACTTTAAAACTGAAATCGAGTCACAGACAGCAAATGCAACCTCGCTGATGGCTCTCTCGACAATAACCTTAGGCATAAGCGTAGGATATATGACAAAATATCTTGTGGCTGTCAATGCATGAGTGGCAGACTCACGTACAGCGTTGGCATATCCATTGTCATTGAAACCATTTTTCGTTGCTTGGCTTGCAATGCGATTAGCAGAAACAGCAATCGAAGAAACCTTCTCGAATAGCAAATCAGTGTCAGGATTTGAAATATCAAGCGTATTGAAGAACAAGTCAACGGATGAGAAAAGCTCAACTGCCGTATCGTATGAGAGAAATCCGCTTGTTGAGCGGAACTTGGTCAAGTCCATTGTTTTGGCTGGGTTTCTGGTGGCATTGTTAAACTCACCAACTCTTAAAGATTCATACTTCTTTTGCCATTGCAAGATCTCGGCCTTAAGTTTTGCTTCCTTTTCAAAGAATTGACTCTGGGCCCCATTTGGAATTTGGTCCAACTTCTCGTGAAGCTTCTTCAATTCAGCATTGATATCGAGTCCGCTGGTTGTGTCATTAGAATCGCGAGGTATTATTTCACGAGACAGGACGTCAGCTTTTTTCAGCTTGGGGCTTGACGACTTCAAGTTCAGGTTTTCCAAACGTAAAGATGCGTTTGATGTTCGCAAATCCTCTAATTCACTTTTAAGGGACTCATAATCTTCTAGTTGTGGCAATTTCTCCTTTTCAGATGCCAATGACACATTTTCACGCTGAAGTGATTCCACAAGAGCCTCTAGGTCATCATGTTTTGACAACACAGCGGAATGTTTCTCGTTCAACGTACCGAAGTCCCTTTCAGTGGACTGCTGAGATTCTTGCAAGTCCGTCAACCGAGCTTGAACATCCGCATGAGAACTAGTCAACTGCGAAACCCGCGCCTGGGCATCTTTATGAGCGTTTTTCAACGATTCGTGCTCATTGCGCAAATTGTCATAAGCAGACTTCAATTCCTCGAACTCCTCAATTGAGGCCAATGATTTTCCTGTTGCTGTTGGATGGCTTGCAGACCGCCTGTCTAAAACTCCAGTCCTGGTGCCGTCAGTATGACTGTTGGATGGAACCATAGTCGAATCATTCGCTGGAACATTATCGACTGAGCGGGGCGGTACACCAAACGCGTTAGAGAGATTGAGTTGCCTTGGCTCCTCATAGTTGATTTTTCTCGCATAGTCTTTCCCGGTATCATTTCCGTCGTCCTTGTCGTCCTCGCGCTCATCCACTTCTTCTTCTTCTTCTTCTTCTTCGTCGCTAGACCATGTCATGTTTGCCTTAGTAGGTACAACGGTCGTAGGTTGCAACCCAATGGCCTTCTCTGAGACCTGATTGCGTAAGTTTGGAGTGGCAAGATCATCCTGTAAAGACGTGCTGTTGGCCACATTTGACGTTAAGTTACCCGTATCCTCGCTCGACACTGAAAGTACCAGGTTCCGTGCAGGCTTAGTATCTCTGGGACCATCCACCGTGTTCTGCTTCGCTGGTACTACAGCAGGTGCTGGTGCCTCAGGCTCTTCTCTGGCAATTTGTTGATGGTGAACATCCGTGGACTGAGATCTCGAGTGCGTAGGCGCGCGTGGAGCAGGCGGTTGATCTTGAAGCGAACGAGCATTGGAAGGCAGTTCAGGCGGCGCCGATGTCGACACCGGACTGTGCAAGTTTCTGCGCTCGATCTCAAAACTGATGTCAGAAACCAAATCCTTAAACCGCGACTGCGGCAACGACGACAACTTTTGTCTCGCCTGATTCCTTTTTGGATGGAATGTCAGCTTGGGAAGCAAAAAGTCGGGCTCCGACCTGCTCTCATCTATACGACGACGCAATTCATCGTACACGTCCGTGCTGAGTTCACGGAATTGTGCCCCCGACAAACGAAGAAGTTTTTCTCTGGCCCGGGCTGCTCGAGACAGATTCGACTTGGCCCTCAGGTTCGAGTCGTCGGAAATATCGAGAAACTGCTTGAGCACCTTATAGTGGTGCAGCAAATCCGCGTCTGACATTTTTCGTTCTGTTCTTTTTTTTTTTTTTTTTCCTTTTTTTCTTTTTTTCTTTTTCTCTGTAGTGGCCTTGGCAGCAGAAGTTAAATCAAATGGGCTGAAACGTGGTTTAACAGCGCACAGAGAAATTGAAACTCGAAGTAGAAAACAAACAAAAGAAAAAGGGGGGAATAAAGTCACAAGAATAACCACTCCACTGAGTTATGTTCTTCCTGCTTTTGTATAGAAAATATCTCCTCTTTTTTTATCGTAAGTATCGAGATTTTGTTGCTGGTTTGGCTAAACTCTGAGTGGTTTACTATTTTTTTTTAGTGGTTGTTGTGAATAATTGTACAAAGGGAGAAAATGCGACACGCTCACTTGGATCGGATCGACGCTACACACGACAGAAAAAAACTTAAAAAAAGGGGAATCCAACAGCCATTCTTTCAATGGCCTTCGCGACGCGCCTCGCGGTGTTTACTACTACGCACTGCCTGGAGTGGAAAGTGAAAAAGAAAAAAGAAAAAAAAAACAGAAGTGTGCTGATAGACTAAGATGGCAAAAAATCTGATCGTCAGCTCTGCCGTAAGAATCTTAGCTATTTGAGAAGTTTGATGTAAATAATCATCAGGAAAGTAGATAAACAATTATGTCTCCCACCAAATAGATCCACCCAAGATGAACTGAGACACCACGGCGCGCTCACACGGCTGTGACTTAGAGTACATCATTCGAGCTACACATCGTAACAACAAGAAAAATAATGATGGACGAAGCATAAAACTGAAGAAATAGTGAATGGGATTGGGAAGAGAAAATTTACTGTTTAAGTACCATTTATTAAAAAAAAAATTCAATTAGCCTCTTTGTTCTCGCATTGAAATAACACCTTCAATGTGAGAACACGGCGCAGCAGCCTTCACATAAGAGTTCGATTCACGGTAAGACATTTATTGATGTGAGTATTACAAAGCGAGTTCGAGGCTGTATTATTCCGTTGCAATCAAAGGGGTAGTCTCCTCGACAATCTCGACGCTTTCATCAGACTGAGCACTAGAGGAGTCTGGTTTGGTTTGCTGTGCTTTTTTGGCAATTTGTGCCTTTGTAGATGCGTATCCTAACGATTCGATCTTCTTGAGGATATTTTCCCTGGCTTCTTCGGTAATTTTGGTCACATCTTCATTAGTTTCAAGATTCTCAGTAGAAAGAGGCTTCAAAACCTCAATGACAATTTCTCCTTGGTTGAACACCTTGTCGCCTGCGTGGAAGATCGTGCTATAATTAGAAACGGCCACGGGCACAACAGGAATCTTTGCCTGCTTGGCTAAATGGAAAGCACCTTTCTTGAAAGGGAGTAATTCCAACTTCTTTGTGGCCGACCGCGTTCCTTCAGGGAACATGAAAATAGAACGCTTTTGTTTCTTGAGTCCTGTGAGAGCATTTTCTAAAACTTTTCTTGCCTTCTCTCCCTTTGATCTATCCAAGAAAAACGTGTTTGAGGCAAGCATAAACCAGCCCAAGAAAGGAACGTATTGCAATGCTTTTTTCGCCGTCACGGTGAAACCAGGCTGAAACAAGCGGCCCAAAATCAAAATGTCCAACGCCGACTGGTGGTTTGAAATGACGATGGACGGTTTATTTTTCAAGTATTGTTCATTTTTGATCGTCACCTTGACTCCCAAGACTTTTGAAAAGAGGAAGTGGAAACATCTTGCCACAGTATACTGAGCATATTCTTCCTTGCCAATGATTCTCAACACTATACTGGCAACAACACCATAGAGTGCGCACACAGTAAGCAAGGACCCAAAGACAAACGACTTGAAGTAAAATTTAACCTTACTGAAGACACCCATATTTCTATTTTTGTCTCGACTAAAAGCTCGTAACGGGTTGGTATTGACTCGAGTAAGTTCAGCAGATACTAAGCGCTTAAAAAGCTAAAGGGCCTTTTTTTTTACCTTCGTTTTTCTTGGGCCGCGCGTGCAAAAAGTTGGGGTCAAGCCCTCGGGGCCAGTTAAGGCCGGAAAAGGTGAGCATTCTGCCGAGGGCCAAAAGCGAGATTTTAAATACAAGGGCAATATACATGGTAGGCAGCACCCAGGGCAATAATGAGGCAATGAGTCAGCTAAAATGTCTTCTTGATTACGAATTCCCATCATGTTATTTGAAAATGTCTATATTTCCTTAATTGCTCAAAGTCAAACCAGACTATCACGCAACCAGTTGCAATCGCTGTACGAAACACTTTTTTTTTCTCCCGCACTCAGATCGAAGCTGCCAATCTTATCTACCTATCCCTCCCGCTCAAGGTATTGTCATCTTCACGCATCAAAAAACTAAACAGGTAACACAGAATGGAAACAAGAAGAGGTTTGATAACAAAAATGATCGGATTTTCGTCCGTGGCTATTGGGCTCACCGTCATTGGAAAGTATCATATTGCTGCCGTGAAAGATACCAGACACAGAGAAGAGAGTGATGCTAGTTTAGAGTCAGACTCTGAGTTCTTGGACAGCAGCGTAAGACCCGGATTTCCCACTAACAATCCAAATTTCAACTATGAGAGTTCTCAGAGAGAGTCCAAGTATGTGGGGGCTGGTGTGGCGTACCTGACGCGAACAAAGGGTGACCGCTTAAGCATTTGGAATGTGCTTACAGCTAAGGCATCGAAAGATGATGAGTAATGTGATTGAATTTAATGAATGGCTGAAGTACTTCGGTTGAGCTTGTACATAGATAGACGAAGTTTATTTCTTTTATATTCTTCGCTGAATAAAAGAAAATGAATGAGAACGAATAAAAATAAATGTATTGGAATTTCCTAATTTGAAATCAGATCGACTTTACTAGACGTAAGGGCCTCAAAAGCAAGCTCATACATCAAGTTTGATTTGAAAAAATGTTTTAAGCACCAACCGCAAAGAAAATTATCCTGGAGCTCTTGCATAATCATGATCACGTTCGACTTAATGTGATTATCCGCGTTAAATAAATTAATGAACAATAACTCCACCCCTTTGTTTTTATCGAAGATAGTTAATCCACCCCCATGCAGAGACGAGCTCTGTACACTCGTTGACGTATTCGGGGGTATCAAATAAGTGACCAATAAGAAGGTTTCCAATGATTTGCCGCTAATCAAATACTTGAGAATATTGAACCAGATCTCTCTCTCATTTATCTGTGTCCCTCCGTTCGAAGAAATTTTCACATTATTCAATTTTTGCAAGTGATGCTCCAAATCAATTATAAGATTTAACTCATTTGATAGCTTCAGAAGGTGAAGACTGTATCCAATTTTTTCAGCGAAAAGAAGGTTTTGGAACTTTGATGAGATTGACTGGTAACAAGACATTTCAAGAAGCTTTGTTGTGTCACTATGCCAGTAATACCCTACTCCATCCATTATCAAGGTGGTCAGCTCTTGCGATCCCAGAGCTGGGTGATAATTTTTCGATGAAAGTAAAATACGCACAATCTCATTTATATGTCTCCTTATTATGAGTTGCAATGTGGAAAGATCATCATTATAATTGCATAATGATAATTGCAAGTTGGAAAGAAACTTAGCGTCTTCCCCAATAATTGAATGCCGCATATACTCGGGCTCCAGAATCTGCGATGATATGTGAAACTCATTTTTGTCAAGGTCGATAAGCAAATCCCAAAGCTTGTCATTTGATTTGAAAAATGGGTTGATGGTTCCAGCTAAGTAAGAGTCACACTCACTTAAAAGTGTGGTTTTAGATACATCAATCAAAGGGAACACGTTATAGTGTGTAAGGATTCCCGTCAAAATGCCTCCGCCGGTAATTAATTTTAACGCCAACAAGACATGATCAATGATGTAGCCCGCAGAATTCTCGTAACTCATAAATAAGATTTTTTTACCTGTCAATAATGCATTGATTAGAACCACGATGGTTGGGGTTGCGAGTCCGTATATTGTGAGTTCATTATTATGGTGAGTTGTAGCCATCGTCGCGTCTAGAAGTTTGAGCAAGTTATGCTTGAAATTCAAGTCGGTTGGATTCAAGTAATCACCAATGGTATCGGGTAATAGGATGATCGGAATCTTAACTGGAATTTTCATCCCGTTGTAGGAAACAATTGAGTTGAAACTCAAATCCCTTCGTATGAATAAATCTTCATGTATATTTTTGATTCCCAACAATCGGTTCCGAAACGTTTCATCAAAATAAAGTTTCTCATTTAAAGGCAAGTCTAGGATGGACGTCACGAGAAGCTTTTTAATTACCAGATGATCAGCCTGGCTCACCTCAAAATTTTTGCAGTTAATGGCATCGTAGAGGTCCCTTAACTGTTCGATATCGCTCCTAACAAAAAACCGATCCAACCCAATAATGAGCAATGGTTTCAAGTGCTTGAAATAAACCAATTTAGTGACCAAACTCAATGCCTTGATGATTGACCCTCTTTTCACCAGACTATCGGAAACATTGTTTACTATAGTGTAGACAAAATAAGGATCCCTTTCGCTTTCCGCGGCATCAAATTTATACTCAAACTCGCCAGTTCTCGTATTGCGGTGCAAGAGAAACAAGGTATAGTCTTCTTCTCTTTTATGGATTTGATCAGGAATCATGAGTTCGGCTAAAAATGGGAGATTCCGCGATCCGGGGAGTTCAGATGGATATTGGTGATTAAGCGAAGGACCTTTGTCCACGTGAAACTCACTTGATATTAGGTATTCGACGTTAGGCATATTTGTGGTAGAAACAATGGAAGGAAGAATATTAAATTAAAGAACGCGTTTGTTTCACTGATGAATGTTTTGAAATAAAGTGTGTCAATTGGTGAAGGTGGTTCTCAAAGGAAAGATTTAGTTGGCAGTAAGTAGCTCTAGGCCTCCAGTTAAAACGATTGTGAAAGGAAAAGAAAATGATAAAGAAAAACGTAAAACGTAAAACGTAAAAAAAAAAGGTCAAATTTGGTGCACCGGCTGGTTTGAGCTTTGCAAGACGTGTTTAATATTAAATGCGTATTGTGTTGATGGTTGTCAATGTGGCAGCTCAAGCTGTGAAATGTCCAGATTCCATCATGCACAACCACCTCGCTTACGCACGCTGTTTGAACAAAGCCGACCAATGTCTCACTCAGAATTGCGCCTACGCTCTACAATAAGAAATAAATATCAACAAAAATAGCTAAAAAATTCGGGCATACATCCCATTATTAGATTCAATCTCAATATTACTTAGGGATTAGTTTTTAAAGTAGTCGGCCATCTCTTGGTCCAACTGCTCAGCAGTCTTCTTCTCTGGCTTGGCAGACTTGGCCTTAGCTGGCTTGTTCTCCTTGGCCTTGACAGCCTTGGCCTTGGCCAACTCTTTTCTTTTTTTCTGAAGAAGCTTTTTCTTTTCTTGAAGTTGCTTCTTCTTTTGGTCGGGTTGCTCCTTGGCTGGGGTGGCGTTAGCGATAATTCTAGCGGCCAATGGTTTCTTGCTTGGGTCAATTACCAACTCCAATTTCAACTTGCTGGCACCACCGTCGATTGGTGCATTATTGTACTTCTCGACAGCCTTGACTGCATTGTTAGATGACTTGAAAGTAATGGTGGCGACACCCTTGAAGATACCTTTTTCGTTGTAGTTCATGGCGACATTTTGCACACCTCCAATTTGAGATTGGAAAAAGTCCTAAATTGTTAGTGATTGTTTGCTTATTAGCAGTTGTTAAGATAGGTTTGATTGTTCATTGGTTGCGTCGAATTTCTCATCTGTCCCTTCATCCAAGTTTCTCTTCCCTCGAAAATGCCATCCTTACTTTTTAACCCGTTGTTTGTTCGACGTAAATTCAACTCTCACTCGCTTCATGCCCAAGTTATTCTACAATTTTGCAACATCACCATATGCAACCGTCGGGGTCAATCACCGACCGTGACTAAAATAGTGGAACGTTTTAAAATCCTATGATCTCATTGAAAATTTTGGACTCATTTGAAGCAAGCCGAGTGAAGCATCAAAATCATTGGAAGCTCTAAAAGTTCAATCTTAGAATAGCACGATATTTGGAACTTCGAAGGTCATTTGTGAGAGTTGTCCGCTAAATACAATCGAAGCAAAAGACCGGGAAAAGGAGATCCTAAGTAAGAGCTGAGAATCCAGTGGGGTTTCAAAAAGATGTGCCATTACAAGAGTAGAAACACATTTTCTTGCGGCTGGTTCTTCAAATACTTGCTGAAGTTGTATGATGAATCAAGCAAGATTTTCCGATGTTTCAAGCGCCCTTCAATCGAAATTGACTTTTCCCAAATAAACATTCTCCCCCAGTCTCACGTGTATCCGTCCAGCGGATGGCGCAAGAGACTTTAATATGATAATATAGTATAAAGAGAAGTGAAATAAAATAAACCTCGTTTCCATTTCAGGGAAACTAACATACCTTGATGTTCTCCTGTCTCAAGTCCTTTGGAAGACCGTGAGCAACAACTTTGGTGGCGTAAGTGAGATCCACGGCTCCGATAGCATTTGTCGTTCTAGAAACGAATTTAGCAGCGGGCTTTTGTGTTTTTCTGTTAGCCGCAAGTGTATTCTTTTGGGCCTTTCCAACACCTTTACCGGCAGATTTCTTCTTGTTGTTGGCGACCTTTCTGGCCTTTCTAGAAGATGAAATAATATCGTCCAAGGATTTGTCCAAAGCAGTTGACATTTTTGTTGTTTGTTATTTTGTGATAGATTTTGATGTGTGTTATTTCGTGTATTTACGAATTGATGAAAACAATAAGAAGGTGGTGAATAGGGTGTTTTGTCAAAAAAAAAAATGAATGTGTCGGGAACCGACGGCGCGACTTGTTCGAAATCTTGGCCAATTTTTTTTCCGGTCGGCGGGCGGTGTGCTGGCTACTCCTCGGCAAGACGAGCAACAACATCAAGGGCTTTATGCAGGAGTTTATTGATCATGTGATTTAACTTACACGCGAAAGAGACTGAAAATACCCGTGTTTCCTGGAAACTCTTGATATCCAAACCTTATCACTGGAAACTTCATGGTTTCAATATGACTGAAAAGGACCACCAAGAAAAAGTGCGCGAGATCCTTCGGCTTAAGGAAGATATTTCTTTATTGCTCCTGAATGTGCGGGCTCAAGTGACCATCGCAGAGAGATATTCCAACGAAAACCAGTATTTGCAAGACTATATAGGCTCAACCATGAAAAGTAGCGATATGAAATAAACCGATTATAAATCAGCTTTTCGAGTAGATTGTATAATTAATTCTTTCTCTGTAAACTATTTTAAATTCGTTAAGTATCGAGTTGTTGGTAATTGTCTCCCACGATTGATTGGCTTACAAATGACAAGACGATTTCATTGTTAGAAAAGTATTTTCAAAAGAAAATAAAAAAATTTCAAGTTTTGACAGGTCTCTTTGTCGTTCCAGTCAAGCTTTTTTACATGTATGGAACAGATAGGTTATCTGCAAAGGCTTTGATAACGCACGGTCTACGCCTAATGCCCATGATTTTTTTAAAAATTCGGCTTCGCCTTCCAGGTCGGTCCATGTCTTTATCTTGATCTTCAAAACGGGGACCTAAATTGGAAACATTGGTCTATCTTATCAAATATTCTATGATTGCGGTGGAATTTTTGAAGCCGTACCATTCCAAAAATAGAAGGGGTAAGATAAGAGTCGGGATGTGCGGATGTTTGTCTACAATCTTGAAACAACTTTCCAATCACGTTGAATCCTGCTTTTTTACTAAGCAAGCGGAGGACAAATCCCGTGCGCGGAGATCCAGTTGTGCCCGGTCGAAAACCGGAAACTGTGGCATCGGCTCACCGGAACACCGCTTTACAACATAAGCATCTTTGCATTCCCAGCTGATAAGGAAGAAAAAGATTGTGCCACAGTAGACATGAAAATGCCTTCCAAATTTGTAGCATTGATTATTGCTCTTGGAGTGCTAATGTAAATTGACATGAATTTTTGCTCTAAAAAAGTTTTTCTAAATCCGCTTATCCCCGGGTAACTTGAACAGAAAAAAAAAAAAAAAAAAA